>CM060381.1:19006987-19054183 GCA_030545235.1 Helianthus tuberosus
TGAAGGGGGTTGGCGACGATGTTCCCGCGAGAGGAGTTGTCCCCTTTTCCCCTTTCATCGCATACACCCACTACACCCTAAGAATATTACATACAAATGGAAAATAACTTCGCATAAGAAAGGAATAACCATTGCATATTTTTGCATGAGCATTAAAAGCTTTATGTAGCAGCATCAAATAAGTTTAATTGCAATCATGTTGCGTTATTGTCCAAATGCATTAGAAGAAGGGACAATAAGACATTAATAACCCCTATAAACACATAGTTTACCATATGAACACATAGTTTACCACACAAAGTCAGATAATGCATAAAAAAATAAATTATTAAGCTAATAAGCAGGCAAATCAATATGCAAATTGGACTTCTCTTTAGTGGTCAAGTCAAAACTCAAAATACTCATTTCTTGAGATCCAAATTGTTTAAATTTTGTTAAAGGTATCTTTAAAAAAAATAGACGTTTATGTTTCTCCCATCTTCGGTCATGGTTAGCTATACATTGTCTTCTTTAGAGCCATCTCTCCCGATGCCTTAAAGTACTCATAGTTCCACAAGAAAATTCCCTCCTAACGTAACAAAAAATATTGTTTACACCATATAAAGGTCTATTATATTTAATGAAATATAATGGGTATATATAACACAACGCCCGCCTACACCATTTCACATAACACCAAGTCCAAGGTAACCATTATCAAAAACCTTAACACAATTTTCAAGTAACCATTCTACTTACAAACTATATCATCATGTTCAATATAAAATTTTGGCCACCAAATCCACGCCTTTCCTTAAAGGACTACTGATGTTTTAGGTAAAATATTTTAGTGTTCTATCGTATGCTATTAACAAAGCAAAGGACAAAAAGGTTTTGCATAAACTCGAGAATTTTCGCATCTCATATAGCGCTATTAAAGTATTCATAATCAAATCCCGCCGCAACGCGCGGGTTGGAGTCAACTCGTTAGATAAAAATAATAAAAATGACCAAACTCATAAAATATTTTTTCATTTACTCAAAAGTTTTAACCATCCTTAAATTACATTGCATAAAAAAACTAAAGCAAATTACACTTATCCATTATAATACACACTTTATCATTCCAAAACATAAATTTTACACACTCGTAATATACATCATGCTTATTTCATCATTACTATTATTATATTATCAACCAAACATCATCTCTCAATTATCCTTAAAACAACTCAACCATCAACCTTAGTTGCTCTAACATCTTCACCAGACCCATCTCCCCCAACAATATCAACAACCTTAGCCTTCTGCTTCTTCTCCTGAGCCACTTTCGCCACCTTAATCCTCAACACACCATCTTCAACTCTTCAAGAACCGCATTTATCTTATCCACATCAGCATTCACCGGCAACCTAAACTGCCTCCAAAACTTTCCACTCGTCCTCTCCGCCCTGTGCCACTTATCCCCGTCATTTTCGGCCTCCGGTTTTCGCTCTCCGCTCACTCTCAACACCCGGTTCTCCTCCACCTCGATCTTTATGTCCCCTTGCTTCATCCCGGGCACATCCAGGGTGATCACGTGATGGGTTGTGGTCTCCTTCCAGTCGGCACGTGCCAGGTTGATTGTTTCTAGATTTTTGGGGAGATTGAGTGGGGTTTGTTCTAAAATCTTGAATGGGTCTTCTGATGGATGCATGAGTTCCCATAGAGGTGTTCTGTATGGGATTAGAGCATTGGTTTTTGTGATCATGAATGCTAGTGTTGTTGTTGTTAAGAACATGAACAAGAATGCGAGTGTTTTTGTCTTTGAGATTGCCATTTTTGGTGGTTGGTTTATAGATGTATAAGAGAATGTGTATGTGTGTTAGTGATGGTGTAACTGTGTGAATTTAATTCTTTGTGTTGAATTTGAAGAGGGTGTTGTTGGGTTTATATAGTATGTGGGAGTTAAGGTTGGAAGGGGGGTTTCTGGAGCATTCTACGGGATAGAAGGGTCGGTGAGTTTCCAGATGTTGCTTAATTACGAGAAGAGAAAACTGATCTCGAAGGTTCGAGGCTAGCAACAAGTTATGACACTTCATTGTATTTTTTCTCTAAAAGATCATTGTAAAAATGCTAATATAATAAATTAAGGCTGCACATCCAACGTGTCTATTTTGCATTTACACACTTTAGGATTTATGGACTTCATATGTATGTATAGGTTTATACATGGTGTATAGGGTTGCATAAAAATTAGTGTCTAACCGGTGCCAATTCTGGTCTGGCCGCTCCTATACGCCGCGTATAAGCCTATATATATAAAAGTTTATTTTAAAAAAATGACATATTTTATACAATATTAATCGTTTTAGCAAAGTTTTATAGATGTAGTTTTGGTCCCGTATAGGCCACGTATAGATGTAGTATCGTATCGTATCGTATCGTATCGTATCGTATAACGTAGTATAACTTAAGTCTCGTATATTTGTAGTATAATATAGTATAGTAGGAATACACAAGACTTAGGGGACTTATACGAGACTTATACTACACTATAGGATACGATACGATACAACACCGGTATAGGCCTATATGTATAGTATAGGTCCTGTGTAGGACTATAGGTGTGGTTTAGGTTCCGTATAGGCCTATAGGCATATACAAGATCTATAAGAGACCTATACGAGACTTATACTATATACTATACGATACGATACAACACCTGTATAGGTCTATAGGTGTGGTATAGGTCCCTTATAGTACTATAAGTGTAGTTTAGGTCCCGTATAGGCGTGTAGGACTATACAAGACCTATAGGAGACCTATACGAGATTTATACTACACTATCGATACGATACGATACAACACATGTATAGACCTATAGGTGTAGTATAGGTCTCTTATAGGACCATAAGTGTAGTTTAGGTCTCGCATAGGCCTATATGGGACTTATACAAGACTTATACTACACTATACGATACGGCATGATATAATACGATACGATACGTCGCGTATAGGCTTGTATGAGGTGTATACATGGGGCAAGTTTGGTAAAAGAAATATCATATTACCCCTGGTTTAGGGCTATACTCAGCCCAAACCAGAGGTAAACAGATCTTTTTGCCCCTTTATAAACGTCGTATGGGCCTATACGTATATATAGGGTGGGGTCTTTTAAGAAACTTTTTATACATTATGACTTGAATCATAATTCATTATTTGCAATGTTATGGTGTCTTATATACGTTCATGGTGTTTTACTGTAAAACACAACGCCTTAAATCACAATACAATTAAAACACCAGACAAAACACCATGGACTAAAACATCCGATCGAAACATAATTTTTTTCTCTATATAAATATAACAATATGGTACTCATATTAAAGATTAAAAAACACTCGTTATTATGATGTATTTTTTAAGAAAAACGTTATGTATAAAAAGTTATTGACATTTAAAAAAGAAGGGGATAATTTCCATGTGCATTGCATTTGGGTTTCTAAATTTAAAAATATTAAATTTACCTTTATACCCTTAAACTAGAAAATTAATTATTCTAATGGTAAACACTATTTATAATTTTGTCATTATAATCTCAACCATTAGATTATATGTAGATTTCTTCATACATTTCTCACAAAACACACTCTTTTTACAATAACTCTACCCGGTATAATAAAAATTACAATTACATTTATATGTATTATTTTATTTTTCTCATATTTTAAAACCGTACTAAAATTAAATTTAAAATGTATAATTTTTGTTTATTTTCTAATATTTTTATATGTTTTTTTATTAATTAAACATAAATTGTTAATACTTCAACCCCTTCTCACATATTTTTTTTTATTTTAATGCATTTAAAAATAAAATTAATCTATATAAAATAAAATAATTCGAGCAGTTCGCAAGCTCACGAGCCGAGCCAGGCCTAGCTCGGGCTCGACTCGTTTACAAATCAAGCTGAACTGAGCCGACTCGTCTACAACCAAACATTTTTTCAGCTTTTTAAACACCCCTAGCGCAGGAGAAGCATATTATGACCTGTTATGTTATTGATTGTTATGCGCTTAATCTTTGGTCCTGTAAATTCAAAAGGAAAATAAAAACACACTTTACCAACATTAGTACTAAAAAATGTTAGTTTTATGCCTCATTTGATGTAATTTATATGTTGCATTTTACACACATCAAATACCCCCACACCTGAATCTTTGCTTTTCCTCAAGCAAAACTCTTTTTTAGTGACGACATCAGATTCCTATTTTAGTTTGTGAACCTTACTCATTTTTTACTCTCTGATCGAGGTTCTCGGCATTGAAAAATCTAATAATAAGGAATGGTAAATATAGACTTGTAACACCCCAAATTTCGTATGTCATAGTATAATAATTTAATCGCGATGCTCTAATAATAAGGAATGGTAAATATAGATTTTTACCATTTTGAAAGTTTTATAAATAATAGTAAGTTTAAAACCCTTTTAAGTAAATGAAGTTAACCAAAGGAAAGTAACCAAGTTAGTATAGAAATTACAAATATGAGCATACTCTAAAAGATGAAGGGCTTAATATGTTAATAAGGGATAAAGTTTGATAAAAAAAATTAGCCAGTGCTTTCCCCTGGGCATGTGCGATCGAGAGAAAGAGAGGGCAGGGGAAAAACTTTTCTTCTCAAAACCTAGCAAGGAAAATCATCAAATCAAGAGGCTTAGGGGTCGAAATTGCTATGCATGAGTTAGGAATTATAATCACCTAAGTGTTCTTGACATCAAGTAAGTTTAATTTCATGTTTTTATGAAATTTTATGAAGTGGGTTATGTGAAATTTATGATTTTTGTATGAAATCGAACCTAAATGTTAGATGATATGAACAAATAGAGGTTATATTATGTGCTATTTTTATTATATTGGTAGTTTGGGGTAAAACCCACTTGAAATTGTAAGATAATGAAGTTTAGTAAAGTTATGGATGAATTGTGTGATGTTGATGTTAAACTCATGTTATAGAAGGTGTCTAGATGGGCGATTTGATATGAATCATATGTAGTATGGTTATGATATTGATTGTGAAAGATTAGGTTAACCCATTGATGAATTTAGGATGAATATGCTATAATTACTTGTACATCATGCTTCATAGATAGTACGCATGCTATGTGTTCGATGAAATGCATAGAATGATTTAGTTGAAATTTGACATGAATTCTTGATTTAATGGTGATGTAAATGAAAATGGATATGTGTATAATTATGTTAAGTCATGACGAATAAATCAAATTGCATATGTGAAGTAATGTTTATAAAAGCTAAAAGTATGAAGTTATAACGTATAGGCTTGAAGAAAGAAGAAGGCACATGTCACTTGAAGTCGCAAGCATCGCAAATCACGGTAAGTTCATATGAACTTAATTCTCCTTTCATGTAGATCTACGAATGATAGTTTGGTAATTAAAAACATTAGTGTTGAGTGTATGTTCGTTCATGGTAAAATTTGTGATATGTTGTAAGTTGGAAAACGGATAAGTACTACACTAGTATCGGATGTATAATGACCACTCAAGTGGGTCAAGATTGTTTGGAAAGTAAGATGTGTAATGGTTAGGAAATGACTTGTTGATAACGGGTCAAAGGGATAGAAGTATGTCAAAATGTATGGTGTGTATCGATCCATTACGGATGGGTCGAAAGGTCTATATGTTGAACGTTTCCGAAAGGAATGTAGAAGAGCATAGAGAAAGCTATGTTAGAATAAAAAGAATGAATTGAGATATGGTTGATGACAAAAGGACAATTTTATTGTTAATCGGTTGAATAATGTATGTCGAACTAATAAATGTTTGGTGTTGTAAATGATAGGTAAATCTCATGTTTGATGACGGCGAGCTTGGAACGAACACGCTACATTTTGTGCCCCTTTTTGCGCTTCCGGTTAATGTCTTCTTTTGTGAATGGGTCAAAAACACTTTTATAATGTAAATATTAATTTTATAACTAGGATGTTCGTAAGTAGTTTGGATTTAAATCTTCTTTTGGGTAGTTTGGTCAAAGCACTTGTGATGAACCTGGTATGGTCACAACTTTTATATCTTTTGAAAAGTACCATTGATTTTATTTTGAATGATGTTTGTTAAAAGCAGAGAATTGTTTAATCTACAAACGGGTTATGCCCAAATTTTGTTAAAGATTTGTATGTCACTATTATATTTTCGAATATGAAAAAGTGAGCGTGACAAGTTGGTATCAGAGCCGAGGTTTGAGGGATTCAAGTATTAGAGCTAAAATGCTTGAACTCAAACCGAAAGCTCGTATGAAGGTGTGTTCGTTCCGAAGCGCTATGCAAGTAAGTAAATCGTAAATTTGATTACGCTTATAGTTAGAAATGAAAAGGGATTTATAGATTATTTGTTTATAAACCGAGTTTTAAGGCGAATGACGATGTTAAACGGGTCTGCATTTAAATTACGGACACGTAGGAAAAATAATCAAGTAAAACGGACTAGTAGAATTAAAGATTTGAGGTTTTAAAGTTAGGATTTTGGAAAATTTGGAGCTGGGTAAGTGCAGCAACAAACAAACATAGAGTCTGTCGAAAATGGGGCGTCGCGTTGTGCGACACCCACCCGGTATCATCGTCGCATCACGCGACCGTGGTCGCGGCCTGCGACATACAAGGGGGTATGCCCTCGCGGCCCGCGAGAGCTCAAAATACTGGCAAATTTTTTTATTTTGTTGTTTTGATTATGGGACTGGTTTTAATCGGTTTTCAAGGCCTTGTAACTAATGTTTATGGTGATTTTGATATTAAAAATATTGAGGGAAAGTACACATGAAGGATGAGAAAGTAAATCGTTATGATCAAAGATTATGATCTACATGATACAACATGATCGTCAGTGACGATAGTGCGTAAAGTATGAATTGTAAATTGAATGTAGTATGATAGCATGCGTTTAAATATGATGAAGAAAAGTATGAAAAGAAATCTAATGAATGAGATGAATGTTTTATGTAGATGGCGGACAATGTAAATGTGAATGATAATGCAGCGGCACAACAAGATATGATAAACGAAAGAATTGTGGAAGAAGTAGGAGAGGCAATTGAGGCTAGCATTCCCCGACTAGCTCAAGAAGTAGAACGTCAAGTATTGGGGGTAGTTGATACCTTAGTGACGTCCAAGATTGAAGAATTGAAGGGAATGATTAATGAACTACAAATGAAGAAAAGTACTCGAAGGTGCACGTTAAGGAATTCATGGCATGTAACCCCTTGCCATACAAAAGGGAAATTGACCCGATAGCCTGTCAAAGATGGATTTCAAGTACGGAGGCCGTGTTTGTAAGGAGTAGATGCGAAGTGGAGGATCAAGTAATGTTTGCTACGGGCCTCCTCCAACTCCAAGCGAAGGATTGGTGGGACGCATATTCTAAGGAATTGGGGGACGATAAAGTACAAACATTAACGTGGCAAGAGTTCAAGGAACCTTTCCTGAAATATCATTGCCCACAATCCGCAGTTGATAGGATTCAAGAGGACTTCTTACGTCTTCGACAAAAGGATGAGACGATAGATGAGATAACGAATATGTTCCTTGACAAGATGAAGTTTTGTCGGGAGATAGTGGGGACCGAGAGAATGAAGATTATTGGTTATCATGATATGTTAAAGGCTGAATATCGAGAGTTCATAAATCCCTCCAAGTATGAAATGTTAAATGAGTTAATTAACTGGGCAAGAGATAGGGAGATTGAGCTAAAGAGGCAAGTTGAACGAGGAGAGAAAAGGGTGGCGGAGAAGCCTACAAACCCAAACCCATCAAAGAAGTCAAGGTTTCAAGATCAGAATAAGAAAGGAAAGACAAGTAGTGGAATCCCGACTTGTAAGACTTGTGGGAAACATCGCTCGGGTGAATGTTTACTGGGAAAGAAAAGGGTGCTACAAATGTGGGCAAGAGGGACATCCATACTACAAGTGGCCCGACAATCCAAAAACGTGCTACAATTGTCATCAAACGGGGCACATTAAAATGGAATGTCCGAAACTACAACAAGGGACAAAGAAAGACGGAAAGAAGGATGAGCCATCTAAGGCGCGTGGAAGGATGTTTCAGTTAACATCGGATGAAGCTAAAACTAGCCCGGATGTGGTTTCAGGTATATTCTTAGTTAATTCTATACCTATGAATGTTTTATTTGATTCCGGGGCTAGTAGGTCATTTGTTTTGAATGAATTATTATATCACCCATCGTTTAAGCTTGAAAAGATGTTAATACCCTTAGAAGTGGAAGTTGCTGATAGTAAAAGTTATTTACTGCATTATGTATTAAAAATGTAAGATCTTAATCGAAGAGGAGGAATTTAGTATAGATCTTATTATGATGTGTATGGGGGAATTTAAAATAGTTGTAGGAATGGATTGGCTAGCCCAAAATCATGCTGAAATACAATGTGAAAAAAAGTCATTCATGTAGTAACCTCGGCGGGAAAACGGGTAAGTATTCAAGGAGATAGGCTCGTCGAGTCAAAATTTTGTTATATGATTGAAGCTGTCAAGTATGTAATTGTTTTCATTGATGATATACTAGTGTACTCCCGAAGTGAAGCAGAGCATGCTTCACACTTACGTGATGTACTGGAAACGCTCCGCAAGGAAAAGCTATATGCAAAGTTCTCGAAGTGTGCCTTTTGGCTTAGACAAGTACAATTTTTGGGCCACGAAATCAATGCGGACGGTGTCCATGTGGACTCGTCCAAAGTAGATGCAGTGATGAATTGGGTACCCCTGAAGAATCCAAGCGAAATAAGAAGTTTTCTGGGCTTGGCTGGGTATTACAGAAGATTTATCCAGGATTTCTCCAAGATAGCCTCGCCCATGACGAAGTTAACGAAGAAGAGTGAAAAGTTTTTATGGGGCGAAGAACAAGAAAAAGCGTTTCAGACATTGAAAGAAAAGCTTTCAAATTCTCCGGTGTTGACATTACTGGATGGAACAGATGATTTGGTAGTGTATACTGACGCCTCCCGCCAAGGTTTAGGATGTGTATTAATGCAAAGAGGTAAAGTCGTTGCTTATGCTTCAAGACAACTCAAGCAACATGAAAACAATTACCCAACGAATGATCTAGAGTTGGCGGCGGTCGTATTCGCCTTGAAGATATGGAGACACTACCTATATGGGGTGAAATGCACAATTTACTCAGATCATAAAAGCCTCAAATACTTTTTCGAACAGAAAGATCTTAATATTAGACAATGAAGATGGTTGGAACTCATCAAGGATTACGATTGTGATATTCACTATCATCTCGGGAAGGCTAATGTAGTGGCGGATGCTTTAAGTCGAAAGGAGTACCCGCCTCCGATTCGGGTAAAATCAATGAAGATGGTAGTCACTTCTAAATTCCTTGAAGAAATACGAGAAGCTCAAATTAAATCCTTGAATGCCGATGACTTAAAGAAAGAAAGGACGAAAGGATTTATTCATGAATTGAAAGAGAATGTGAATGGTATGAAAATGAATTATGACCGAATCTGGATACCCCGGGAATGCGATGTGAAAGAATTACTTTTGAATGAGGCTCACAAGTCTCGATACTCTGTTCATCCGGGAGCTACAAAGATGTATCAAGACTTGAGGATGAATTATTGGTGGCCGGGGATGAAAACAGACATTGTCAAGTATGTTGCCAAGTGTTTGACGTGTTCTCAAGTAAAGGCCGAACACCAAAGGCCATATGGAAAATTGCAACTGTTGGAGATACCGGTATGGAAGTGGGAACATATAACGATGGATTTGGTGACTAAACTTCCTAAGACAAGGAAAGGGCACGATGCTATTTGGGTAGTCGTTGACCGGCTAACCAAAAGCGCACATTTCTTACCCATTCGGGAAACCTATAATTCAGAAAAGATGGCGGAAGTTTACATGAATGAGATTATATCTCGGCATGGGGTTCCAGCGTCTATAGTATCCGACCGGGATACCCGTTTCACATCTCGTTATTGGAGGAAGTTTCACGAAGAATTGGGGACCCAATTACATATAAGCACCGCCTACCATCCTCAAACCGATGGTCAGTCAGAAAGAACTATCCAAACATTAGTTGATATGTTAAGGGCGTGTGTTTTAGATTTTGGAGAAAACTGGGATGATCATCTACCTTTGGTAGAATTTTCATACAACAATAGTTATCATAACAGCATAAAAATGGCCCCGCACGAAATGCTCTATGGAAGGAAATGTAGAACTTTGTTGGGGGGAAGTGGGTCAGTGCGAACTCGCGTCAAGGGATGTAGTAGCCGAAACGAACGAAAAGATTGACATGGTTAGATCAAGGATAAAAGCGGCGCAAGATATGTGACAACTGTGCTCTGTAATCGATGTATAATGTAAAACAATGTTGAATATCAATAAAAAAATGTGTTTTGGTGTTATTATAAGTTTTTTGGTGTTATTATGTGTGTATTTGTGTTTGATGATTTTACGATTTGATTCGATTTCAAATTTCAAGCTTTAAATCGCTTTCTGGAAGGTTATACGCAAACTGGTGCGTAAATGTAATCAGTTTAACGCGACAAACACTCTGGAATAGTGAAATAAGCTTAACATACCTTAAATAACCTTTACATAACCTAGAAATAAGTTTTGGATGGTTTGGTGTGTTGAAATCAAGTTTGTTCGATCGCAGGGACTATTTGTGTCAAACTATGAAACTATACCGATTTGTATAGTAACGAACATTCCGGAACTTGATCACAAGTTAAACATACCATAAATATCCTTTACATAGCTTAGAAATAGGATTTGAGGTGTTCGGTATGCTAAAATAAACTTTTTGGTCAACCAGGGACTAAAAGCGTCAAAAAGTGCATAAGTTTTCATTTTCGCGCATATCTTACGTTCTGAATATATCCGGGCATCCAAAAATTTATGTAATCAATAAAATATTTTATTTTAGTGATTGGCATGATAAAATTCCATTCGTCGCGCAATTTGGATCGTTTTTGCGTTCGTTACGACTTCCGTCGTAATTACCCGAATAACGCAACCGTACGACTAAACGAACCGACATCCGAGATGTTTTTGAGCACATTTCAAGTTCCCTATACTTTAACATCATTTTAGAGCCTTGAAATGAGGTTAACGGGGCTTAAACGTGTAAAAAATGCATCAAAATACAAGTTTCTGGGCTGCAGGGACTTTTTTGTCAATCTGCCAAAGATGTTCTGGCGGGCCGCGTAAGCTGGGAGCTATTCCTACGTGGGGCGCAATAGACCTGCAGACAGAAACATTGCACCTGGTCATTTGGGCTGGTTTTGATGGTTTTTAACCACTGATTTGGGATACTTTGGGCTAGATTTTGATGGTTTTAAGTGTTCCCATGGTTTTGAAAACCTTGTGCCCAAGTGTAAGGCCAAGATCGAAGCACGAAATGCGAGAAACGATCCTAACGATTTACCAAAATCTATATAAACCCACCATTTCATTTCATTTCTACACACTTTGATCTGATTTTACTCTAAGTTGGAGTGCATACTTCATACCTGAGTAATCTTTAGATCAAAACTTCCTAGCTTGGACCCTTTGTAAGTTTCTTTCATTCTTTTATGCGTTTTCAAGCACGAAAGTCAAACGGTATTTGACTTTCTGCTTTGACCAGGTTATGGTCAACACAAAGTTCGTTTGAACTTTGTAACGTGAGCGTAATCACGATGGTTATAGTCCCACGTGACTATACCTACTGATTACCACATTGACTAGGCATAGTGACGAGTCGTAGTTTCAGTCAAAATGCACATTTATGCGTATTTTGCAACCAAACTACTCTTGGGGAATCAAAACCTGCTTTCTAACTTAACTAAACATGTTTTAACATGTTTAGCTCCTCACTTTTAGTTTAGTGCTTGTGTAGAGTCGTAAGTCAAGCGGACTAAACACCCGCTTAGACTTTCGAACTAGACCCGTTTGGTCGATCATTAGGATCCGACCAAGCATGTTTAGTCACCATAGTTGTATAGGGAATAGCCTTCCGAGGTTATACCTTATGGTCACTAAGTTTAAGTAGTTGTATGATAGGTAGTTTATATGCCTTAGGAAAATGACCAAAATGCCCTTTTCATGCATAATTGGATTTTAAGCATATGTAACTTAAACTTTTGTCACTTAACTGATTATGCAACATGTTTAGTCATATAATACTTGTCATAGGACTAGTTAGACGTCTCGAACGCGTGTTTGCACGTACGACGCGTTAAAGTAGCGTAAGCTACCTTAATGAGTCGTAACGGGTCGAAAGCACTTAGGATAGGTTTTGATTTAGAATGCAGGCTTTGTTAAACCATATCATATGGGTTCCAATACTCATTTGGTTTACGAAACCTCATTCTGTCCGATCTTCCGATTTAGGTGTCGATTTATTTATCTAGTGATTCGATTACTAGGTGCTAGTTGAATTTCCATGGTTTGCCTAAGCTTGTTGAGTTCTTTAGATTGAGGATACATTGCACTTCGATGTGAGTACATAGTTCCCCTATTTTACTATTTTCAATTGTTTTGGGGTGATTCATATGTGTTAATTGATTTCGAGGTTTAAACGATGGTTTCAAAAACGATTAAAATGGTTTATATTAAACTAATAACGATTTCAATAATGTGAACAAACTTGTTGGTTGTAGTTACATAATGAATAACATTCATTAACATTGATCAAGCTGACCAGTATTAGGTTATGGTACCATAGGATCTGACAAATCCCGTTATCAGACTGCACCCATGGTTATGTGTGGGGGTTGTGTGGGTAATGACTGAATCTGTGATTGTTAACTTACCCTTTGGTGGTTTGTTAATTCGAGTTGAACGAGGGACGAGTTGCGAAGGTTTGGATGTTATTAACGAGGCGACCAAAAGTAGTTTTCACAATTAAAACAAGAACGATTTTGGGACGAGTTAAACGATTTGAAACGATTTTGGAAACGATTAATACAAGTTAAACGATTTGAACAAACGATTGGTTTTAGGTAGTGATTAGGTAATGGGACGGGCGTAATATGATAAAAGCATGGTTGATACGCCACTGGTACTTCTTATATATAAGTGTTTTTTATCATATTACATTCCATGTCATTATTTAGTTCACTTGGGCAAACGATTTTGGAACGATGTCACATAACGATGTTTTCTAAATGATATAAACCATACGAGTTTTGTTAACGAGTTTTTACGAGGTGTTTTTACAATTTGGATTATTTAAACAAATGTTTTTGGGTTAAGAATCATGGCTACGAGATTTTATAAACCATAACCATCTTGATTTGAGTTGGATAATTATGTTGTAATACTATACACTTTTCAAAACAAGGTTTTTAACAAGGTATTGCAACATGTAAACGAGCCATGAATCCGATACTCTCATAAAACCTATGTGCTCGCCAACATTTCTTTGCTGACTTTGTTTTACATATGTTTCAGGTGGTGATTGAATGATATTGATTGCTAGGATGCATGTTCACATAGTATCTGGACGAGGCCTTAGTGACATAATAACAATGATAGTTGATATGTAACTTGTTTGTTTGTGTTAAGACGATGTAAATTTCTTAATGAATCAATAAAACGAAACTTTTGTATCCATGGTTGTGAAACAATGATTCTGCCACGACACTCCCTGACGTTTCTGTCACGGCCCCAACCCCGGTTTGACCCGGTCAGGAGCCGCGGGACAGGAACCCGTGGTATTTATAATGCGACAGCGGAAGATTTTTAACAGGATCTTTTAAAACTTCAAAATGCCTGATTATTTTATTTCATAATTCGGGATAACCCCGTAATTTACACTAAGGTGATTTCACTGGGAAATCTTTATTTTACAAAACATGTTTCTTTATTTATTTTGAGCCATTTCCTTAAGCTTGTAGTGCTTCGCGGCACTTTTCCTGGATCACAACAGATCACTTGAAACATGTTTGAAAAAGGTTTTGTCAGTGGGGAAATACTGGTGAATCATTCTTTTTACTAAAAACGACGTGTTTGTTATAATTTACAGTATTAAGAGCGATTACAATGTTTATACATATCAACCATCTACCCACGGTATTTATCACTCGACCACTTATTGGCTATCTCGTTGTCCAATAGTGTCTGTGATTATGGTCATATCACCCCTTGACTAACTCGTTGTCCAATGGTGACGGTTATCAAGCAATGTATACAAAACCCCACATACCGGCTGTAATTTGGTGACTACAAAGACTTAATCCCTGTAATTATAACTTTGAAAACATTTAAGAATTTATAAAGCACTTTGATAAAAAGAGAATGACTCACATTGCATATTTTATACGAGCAGAGTTTAAGCCTACTGTTTAGCCTTGTAACCTAAATTAATAACATGCACACGAACTAGGTCAGTAACTAATACAGCATTTACGATAACTCACGAGATGAAACCTTCACAACGAATGACAAAGCGCGATACTTAAACATCAATCGAATTCACGACGAATGACAAAGCATAACCTTAATGTGGGCATCACTTAAACATCCATTGGATAGTTTTAATCGATCGGACATTGAATCGTAGCAGCGATTGAGTTATTACCCTGTTTTCGCAGCAGAGGTTCAGGACAGTGTGTGTTTTTGTAGTAAACAACGTATAACTTAACGTACGTAAAGAAATTCTTCGTCGAAACATGCAAACAGTTCAAGTCCCAAGCCCCTGTATTTATAGCCCAAATTTGGACTGCCCGCGTGTCACGACAGGATCTCCCGCACCTGTCGCGTGTCGCGGGGGAACCTAAAGTAGGCTAGGCCTGCTTTCTCACCTATTTAGCCCTACTGAGTCGACGAAATTCGATTTTACGTGTTTCATAACCGTTTTTGAAGGATAAACATAATTAGGGAATACCCCCCTTGAGTTTTAGGGGCCCTGATCCTGATTTTAAATGTTCTAAAAATTTTAGGTTTTATGCAGGATCACTTGGGGGTCTCAATTAGGGTTTCCTATTGGATAAAATAAAATAATAAATAATAGTTTTGGTGAGAGTTGTTACATCCTCCCCACCTTAATAAAAATCTCGTCCTCGAGATTCACTGGAATAAATGAGGATATTTCCGCTTCATTTCTGATTCCAGCTCCCAAGTGTATTCTGGTCCTCTACTTGAATCCCACTTGACTTTGACTAGCACCAATCGTTTGTGTTTGAGAAATTTGATCTTTCGATCTTCTATTTGTAGTGGTTTCTCTACAAATTTTAACTTCTCATTTACCTCTATATCTTGAAGAGGTACGACCAGGGATTCGTCAGATAAACATTTCTTGAGATTGGATACATGAAATACGTCATGTACTCCAGCTAACTCTTCTGGTAGTTGTAAACGATAAGCAACTGGTCCTATACGTTGGATTATTGAAAATGGTCCTACTTATCGTGGACTTAGCTTTCCTTTCTTACCGAACCGAACTACTCTTTTCCAAGGAGAAACTTTTAAGAGTACCTTGTCTCCAATTTGGAATTCTAACGGCTTACGCCGATTGTCTGCATAACTCTTATGGCGATCTCGAGCCGTCTTTAGTCTTTCCTTGATTTGAGTAATCTTGTCGGTAGTTTCTTGCACTATTTCAGGACCTGATAATTGACTTTCTCCTATTTCTGCCCAACAAACTGGAGTTCTGCATTTTCGTCCATACAGTGCTTCGAATGGGGCAGCTTCAATGCTTGAATGATAACTATTGTTATAGGAGAATTCGATCAAAGGTAGGTGATCGTCCCTGTTTCCACCGAAATCTATTACACATGCTCGGAGCATGTCTTCCAGTGTTTGTATCGTCCTTTCACTTTGCCCGTCTGTTTGTGGATGATATGCTGTACTTAAATTTAGTCGGGTTCCCATTGCTTTCTGGAAACTTGTCCAGAAGTGGGAAGTGAAAAGACTATCCCTATCCGATACAATGGAGAGTGGAACTCCATGTAAGGATACGACTTCATCTACATACAACTTGGCTAACCTTTCCATGCTAAAGGTTTCCTTCATGGGTAGAAAATGAGTTGATTTGGTTAATCGATCCACAATTACCCAAATCGCGTCATTACCTTTTCTGGTTTTGGGTAACTTAATAACAAAGTCCATTGTTATGAGTTCCCATTTCCATACTGGCATTTCTAATTGTTGTAGTAGACCTGAAGGTTTCTGGTGTTCTGCCTTAACTTGTGAACAAGTAAGACACTTAGAAACATATCTAGCTATGTCCTTTTTCATTCCTATCCACCAGAAATTTTTTCTTAAGTCTTGGTACATTTTATTGTTACCAGGATGTATGGTATATCTAGATTTATGAGCTTCTTCTAAAATTTTATCTCTTAATTCTCCTTGCTTAGGTACCCAAATTCTATTCCTGTAGAATCTCCAAATTCCATCAGCTCCTTGTTCCAATTCTTTTATTCTTCCTTTCATTTCTTCAGCATCATCTTTGATTGCTGTTTCTTGAACATTTCTCAGTTGTTCCATTAAATCTAGCTGTAGATTTAATCTAAGAGCACGAACCCGTCGTTGGTTCTCATGATACTTACGACTTAAAGCATCTGCAACTACATTTGCTTTTCCTTCGTGATATTGAATATCACAATCGTAGTCACTTAGGATTTCCATCCATCTTCTTTGCCTCATGTTTAATTCTTTTTGCCCAAATATGTATCTTAAGCTCTTATGGTCTGTATAGACAGTAAACTTACTTCCATACAGATAATGTCTCCAAATCTTAAGAGCAAAAATTATGGCTCCTAATTCTAAGTCATGAGTCGTATAGTTTTCCTCGTGCTTTTTCAATTGTCTTGATGCATATGCAATTACCTTCTTGCGTTGCATTAGCACACATCCTAATCCTAGCTTTGAAGCATCACAGTATACTTCAAAATCTGCAGTCCCTTCTGGCAAGGCTAGAATTGGGGCATTGGTTAACTTTTGCTTTAAAATCCTAAAAGCTTCTTCTTGTCTAGGTCCCCATTCAAACTTAATTACTTTACAGGTTTGCTTAGTTAATGGTACAACTATTTTGGAAAAATCTTTAATAAAACGTCTATAGTATCCAGCTAACCCTAGAAAACTTCTAATTTCCATAGCTGATTGCGGAACCTTCCATTTGGTGATTGGTTCAATATTAGCAGGATCTACGTGAATACCTTCATGGTTTACCATGTGTCCTAAAAATTGCACTTCCTGTAGCCAAAATTCACACTTCGAGAACTTGGCGTAAAGCTTTTCTGTTCTTAACAATGTTAAGAGTGCATGCAGTTGCTGACAATGCTCGTCCTGACTTTTGGAATAATTAAGTATATCGTCAATGAAGACAATTACAAATTTATCCAAGTACGGTTTACAAATCCTATTCATCATGTCCATGAATGCTGCAGGTGCATTCGTTAGTCCGAAGGGCATGACTGTAAACTCGTAATGTCCATACCTAGTTCTGAAAGCAATTTTAGGTATGTCTTCTTCTTGTACTTTCAACTGATGGTATCCGGAGCGTAAGTCGATCTTAGAAAAGTATCTAGCCCCTTGAAGTTGATCGAAAAGATCATCGATTCTAGGTAATGGGTATCAATTCTTAATTGTAACCTTATTCAGTTCCCTGTAATCGATACACATTCGCATCGAACCATCCTTTTTCTTTACGAACAACACTGGTGCTCCCCAAGGGGATGAACTAGGTTGTATGAATCCTTTACTTAGCAACTCATCTAATTGCTTTTTCAGTTCTAACATTTCGGAGGGTGCTAGACGATAAGGTGCCTTTGCTATGGGTGTAGTTCCAGGAATCAAATGAATTCTAAATTCTACTTCCCTGTTGGGTGGTAATCCTGGGAGTTCTTCTGGGAATACATCTGGGTATTCTGAAACTACAGGAATTTCCTTAAGTTCCTTACCCTTAGTGCTAATGATTACCGAAATCATATACACTATTCCTTGCTTTCGTTCATAACTAGCAATTTTCATTACTGAAATGAACTTCATGGGTTTCGCGACTTATCTCCTGTAATCATGATTACTTCTCCGGTAAGTGCATGAATTTCTATGGAGTTCTTATCACAAAGGATTCGAGCATGGTTGGCTATTAACTAATCCATTCCTAACACAACATCGAACCCAACTAAATTCATTGGTAATAGGTTTGCATGAAATTTATGACCTGAAAGTTCTATATTTTCTTTTTGCAAAACCTTATCTATATTAACAGAATTCCCATTTGCCGTTTCGACTGTAAAAATCTGCCTAAGGTTGGTTAAGGGTAAATTAAGTGCTTGGCAGAATGAAGTATTTATAAAACTTTGGTTTGCACCAGAGTCAAATAATACTTTGGCGTAAACGTTGTGGACTAGGAACGTACCAGCTATCACGTCAGGGATTAGCTCGGCTTCCTGAGTAGTTAACTGGAATGCTCGAACATTCTTCTTGGTAGCTCCGTCGGCTGGTTTGGCTTTATTGTCTGATGTTTTAACCAATTTAGGGCATTTTGGTTTGAAATGTCCTGTTTATCCACAGTTATAGCAGATCCTTGTTTTCTTTCTGTAGTCTTCTTCACGATGTCCTACAACTTTGCAAAAGTTGCAGGTTACATTGCATCTTCCAAAATGCTTCTTTCTGCAATTCCTGCAGAACGGCGGAGTTGAGGATTGTCCCGTTCCTCTTCTCTTGAAGTTGCTATTATTACCCATACGAAATCCTTGGGTAATTTTCTGAGCTAGTTCTTTTTTCCTATTTTCATCTCTTGTGCGTACCAGCTCGTCAGTTAGGGTGTTAGCTAATTCTACCGCATCGTCAATCGTGCGAGGTCTCGCAGCTTTAACGATATTACGGATTTCGCTAATCAATCCCCAAATATAGCGAGAAATAAGTACCGGTTCTGGCGAAGCCAGTGTTTGTACCACTCTCGCATATTCGAAGAATGTCGAAGTATATCCTTGACAATCTACACCCATCATCCGATGATTCAGGAATTTATTCGCCATTTGTTCTTTTTCGTATTCGGGACATAATTTTCTTTCTATTAACTGCTTAAATTCCTCCCAACTCATGGCATAGTCCATATTTCTTCCTTTGGCTTGAAGTACCGTATTCCACCATTCTAGCGCCCCTTCTTTAAAAAGATTTGACGCGTACATGACCTTGTCTTCTTCAGCACATTTACTTATCATGAGTACTGCTTTAGTTTTCTCCAACCAATGTAGTGCCGCAGTCGCCCCTTCATTGCCTGCGAACTCAACAGGTTTACAGGCAAGGAATTCTTTGTAAGTGCAACCAGACGTTGCAGCTTTCATTTTCTTAGGAAGCGGGGCCTGCCGTGGTTCATTATCGTTGTTAGTATGATTACCGCCTCCATTTATGCTATTACTGAAGTTATCTTCAGAAGTACGTTTGCTAGGAATAATTTGTTGAGGCTCAACAGGTTTCTGGGCAGCAGCAAGGATTGCTGGAATAGCTTTGGCTATTCCTTGAGTAACGATATTTTCTATATCTTGCATAGTCATAAATTGATCCTCTGGGTGTTGCTCAGATTGGTTAACCTCGTTAACTGGTTCATTATTAGCGTTTTTCATCTGATAATTAATATATATAATTTATTAGTATAGAGTAAATGATAATTTACACAAAACACTCATACAAATTTCACAACACACATATAACGAAAATTATCGATTTCTCGATTCCCATTTTATATATTATGCATCATTACACATTGTTATCTTACAAAGGTTTTATTTGTAGGTTATTTACAGACTTATTTTATTATTATTACTATTATACAATCACAACTACGTTTTCCCATCATCCCTTCTGCTGATTTTTCAGAAACGACGCTCCCTCTCGTCGTACTTCCAGGAGATTTGCTCTCCTACCTCCCGAATCCTATTCCCTGCACCTATCAGCTCCTCGCCAAAATGGCGGAGTTCAGCTAAGTTTTCATTGCTCATTGGTGGGTTTGGTATAGGTTTTGGGTCGAACTGAGGGAAAAAGGTATAAGGATTATTTAGGAGGTTTTGAAACTGCCAGTCATTGGTCCACCACTCGTCCATTCCTAGAGGTTGAGTATGGATTAAAGGTTCTGGGATGGCTGGTTCCAAATTTATGGGAAGTTGAGTTTCAGCAGGGTAAGGGTAAAGGTTGGTATGGATAGGACTAATGATATCACAGCCTGCCAGTATGCGATCCAACTCTTCTTGTAATGGCAACTTCTCGACTTGCCTTGAACTTTCCCCAATTTCCATTTCTGTTTTCCTAACACCTTCACTGATCATAATTCCTTTTCCTTTATCTATGGGATTCTCTATTTTGGGAATCTTTCTAGTTGCTGGTTTCCTCCTGCGTACACGCCTCCATCCTACAAATCTTCTCCTTTTCTTAGGCTTTGATTTTTCCGATGGTGAAGCGTTGAATTCCATAGGTTCTTCTATATCGAGTATGTAACTATTAAAGTCTCGGGAAACTTCTATTTTCACCAGATAAAGATTGAGATTCTGAAGGGCTTCAGATAACTCATTCATGTTGTTTAGCATATATGAAAAATGCACACAAAATGCTAAGTTAAGATTTTTATACAAAGTTTTACAGATAAACATTCAAGTATTATTGCATCCCGTGTAACTAATGTAATACAAAGAACAACTGTCAAATTAAAACATACTAGGGTTTATTGTAAATTATTTATTTACTGGGAAAAGTTTTCTTTAGAGTTTCTGGATTGTAGATGATATGGGTGCTAATACTAAGTTAAAGTATTTTAAAATTTTGCATTCACTGCTACAGTGGCTAACATATAAAGATCAGCCCATTTTTCATCTAATTGGTCTTCCCATGGTGGGTGATTATCTAGTTTCTGGGTTTCTTGGTTAATCTTCACTTCTTTTGGTTGTGACTTCTTTACTTTCTCCTGACTTTTCCTAATAATCAAACTTCTTTTATTAGGAGAAAGTGGTTCCTCATATTGTGCCTTTCGAACAAATATTCCTTCCTCAGTATTTGTTGGGCATTTTGAGGATGAAGTTCCTTTTTCTATTGGTGAAGTATCTAATTTATGATAGATATCCGATAGTCTTTGCTTACCCATACTGTAAACAATTATTCAAATAATAAAACACGTAATCATCAAAATAGCAATTAGTAAAATTAAGTATTTTCCAAATACTTAATTGGCTAAAATCAGTGGCTCTGATACCACCTTTTCCTGTCACGGCCCCAGCCTCGGTTTGACCCGGTCAGGAGCCGCGGGACAGGAACCCGTGGTATTTATAATGCGACAGCGGAAGATTTTTAACAGGATCTTTTAAAACTTCAAAATGCCTGATTATTTTATTTCATAATTCGGGATAACCCCGTAATTTACAATAAGGTGATTTCACTGGGAAATCTTTATTTTACAAAACCTGTTTCTTTATTTATTTTGAGCCACTTCCTTAAGCTTGTAGTGCTTCGCGGCACTTTTCCTGGATCACAACAGATCACCTGAAACATGTTTGAAAAAGGTTTTGTCAGCGGGGAAATACTGGTGAATCATTCTTTTTACTAAAAACGACGTGTTTGCTATAATTTACAGTATTAAGAACGATTACAGTGTTTATACATATCAACCATCTACCCACGGTATTTATCACTCGACCACTTATTGGCTATCTCGTTGTCCAATAGTGTCTGTGATTATGGTCATATCACCCCTTGGCTAACTCGTTGTCCAATGGTGACGGTTATAAAGTAATGCATACAAAACCCCACATACCGGCTGTAATTTGGTGACTACAAAGACTTAATCCCTGTAATTATAACTTTGAAAACATTTAAGAATTTATAAAGCACTTTGATAAAAAGAGAATGACTCACATTGCAGATTTTATACGGGCAGAGTTTAAGCCTACTGTTTAGCCTTGTAACCTAAATTAATAACATGCACACGAACTAGGTCAGTAACTAATACAACATTTACGATAACTCACGAGATGAAACCTTCACAACGAATGACAAAGCGCGATACTTAAACATCCATCGAATTCACGACGAATGACAAAGCATAATCCTAATGTGGGCAGCACTTAAACATTCATTGGATAGTTTTAATCGATCGGACATTGAATCGTAGCAGCGATTAAGTTATTACCCTGTTATCGCAGCAGAGGTTCAGGACAGTGTGTGTTTTTGTAGTAAACAGCGTATAACTTAACGTACGTAAAGAAATTCTTCGTCGAAACATGCAAACAGTTCAAGTCCCAAACCCCTGTATTTATAGCCCAAATTTGGACCGCCCGCTTGTCGCGACAGGATCTCCCGCACCTGTCGCGTGTCGCGGGGGAACCCAAAGTAGGCTAGGCCTGCTTTGTCACCTATTTAGCCCTGCTGAGTCGACAAAATTCGATTTTACGTGTTTCATAACCGTTTTTGAAGGATAAATATAATTAGGGAATACCCCCCTTGAGTTTTAGGGGCCCTGATCCTGATTTTAAATGTTCTAAAAATTTTAGGTTTTATGCAGGATCACTTGGGGGTCTCAATTAGGGTTTCCTATTGGATAAAATAAAATAATAAATAATAGTTTTGGTGAGAGTTGTTACAGTTTCCGCCGCAGTTTCGTTGTTTTAACGCGGTCAGGGTGTGACAGAAGAGTTGGTATCAGAGCCAATGGTTATAGGGAATTCGGTTATTAGCAATGCTTTGACCTAGACTATAACTTTCTAGGACCCTAACGCGAGTCTTCTTGCGTTTAGATCTAAAACAAAACCGTCACCTATCCTTAGGTGATAACCCCAATGAGAACAGAAATTTCAAATCCGTTTTGAAAACTAATCATTTCTTCGTAAATGATTTGTTATAAGGTTTTGAACCCTCTAAGTTTTCAAAATCTCGTCAAAGTTTGGGTCTTATAGTGCGAACACGTGCAAACTGGAAGGGTGAATGCCTGTACCCTGAGTTTTCTGTCTAAGGCTATAGAGTGTTCGTGCAAATCCGCAGTATCGGACCAGTCACTCTTACCTGAGAACTCTTGGGGTGAGTGTTCACTTATAGGCGAGCATGTCTTCGCGATACATTATATTGACCCATTTACTTTGATTAGTCACTGCGTGTCGTTTGTTTGTTCGAGGTAATGAATGAATGATCGCCTTCCTTGTGTTTTGTCGATGTTTTCAATACCTCTTTTGTTTTTCCCAATTGTCGATCTCACTTGTTTCTCATGTTTCCTTGTTCTTTTAGACAATGCCTCCTCGATGTGATGCACAACCTTTAACTAATGAAGAAGTCGCAGCCCTTGTCGCTCAACAAATGGCTGCAGTGCTTCCGAACATAGTAACCCAGATCCATCAGTTATACAACAACAATAATAACAATAATGCACAGTGTAGTTTCAAGAATTTCAATTCTGCTAAGCCGCTAAAGTTTTCTGGGTCTCAAGGAGCAACCGCGCTCCTGCAATGGTTCGAAAGTTTGGAAAGCACATTCAGACATGTGCAATGTCCGAATGAGCGTAAGGTTGAAGTTGCATCCAGTGTATTCGAGAAGCGTGCTCTTACATGGTGGAACGGTGTGATGCGTGATAGGGGTGCCGATGTGGCTATGGCACAAACTTGGGAAGAGCTTCGAGCTCTCATGTTGAGAGAATTCTGTCCCCGTCATGAAATTCGAGCTTTGGAACTAGAATTCGATGATTTGAAACAAGATGGGGGAGAACACCGTGCGTATACGGATCGTTATGAGGAGCTAAGTTTGTTGTGTCCTACTATGGTTACCCCGTTGGAGAAAGCAATAGAGAGGTATATCGATGGTTTACCCGATTCTGTGCAAGACATTGTGACTGGCAGTAATCCTACCATTGTTCGTCAAGCGATTGAATTAGCTGCTACCCTGACCGAGTCTCAGGTCAGAAAAGGTAAATTGACCCGCAAGGGTGATAAGAAGAAGTCAGCTGATTCCACACAAGAAAAGGGTAAAGGTAAGGGTAAGAAGAAGGGTGAGTCTTCTAAGAAGTCGAGGAAGCGCAAGGCTTCCCAGAACTTTGCAGTTACTGCACAGAACCCTCAGAACCCACCAGCACTACCTCCCGTGAAGAAGCAATATGCTGGTACTGCACCTCACTACACTCGGTGCAACGGTCATCATGCTACCCAACAGGCGTGTAAGCAGTGTACTACGTGTGGTAAACTTAGGAATCTGGCCAACATCTGTCATTTGGGTCAAAATCAAGCTGTTCAGAATCAGGCTCCAGTTCAAGGGAATGCTGCTAGATTCCTACGTGGTTCGTGTTACAATTGCGGAGAGATGGGTCATTTCCGCAACAACTGTCCGAGGTTGGTGAATGCGAATGCGAATCCGAATGCGAATGTAAATGCGAATGTGAATTTCGCTCGTGGACGAGCGTACAACTTGAATGCAAACGAGGCGAGGGCTGACAATGAGGTTGTCAATGGTACGTTCCTTGTTAACAATCGACCTGCATCTGTTCTTTTTGATTCTGGTGCCGATAGAAGTTTTGTTTCGTTATCTGTTGAGCCTTTGCTTGCGAAACCTAGAACTAAACTGAGGAAACCCTTATCTGTCGAAGTTCCCACTGGTAAACCTCTTGTACTCGATTCTGTTCTTCGTGATTGTCAGTTGAACCTCGATAACCATCTTTTTCCTATTGACCTCACACCTATGCAACTTGGGAGTTTTGACATTATCGAGGGGATGGATTGGTTAACCAAACATCATGCTGAGGTGGTTTGTTTCGACAAGATCGTTCGTATTCCTCTTTCGTCTGGCGATGTTCTGGAAGTTCGTGGCGAGAAACCATCTGGTGGATTGAAACTCATGTCATGTACGAAAGCCCAAAGTTATTTAC
The DNA here is from genome assembly GCA_030545235.1 of Helianthus tuberosus. Classification (NCBI taxonomy): domain Eukaryota; kingdom Viridiplantae; phylum Streptophyta; class Magnoliopsida; order Asterales; family Asteraceae; genus Helianthus; species Helianthus tuberosus. The sequence continues at coordinate 19,031,808 of CM060381.1, forward strand.
GAAAAGGATATGTTGCTTTTCTGGCACATGTCACCGAGGAGAAAGATAAGAGCAAGAGTATTCAGGATATTCCGATTGTTCGGGATTATCCAGAGGTATTTCCTGATGAACTGCCTGGTTTGCCTCCAGTTCATCAAGTCGAATTTCATATTGATCTTGTACCCAATGCCAACCCGATTGCGAAAGCACCTTATCGTCTTGCACCGTCGGAGATGCAAGAATTATCGAAACAACTTCAAGAGTTATCTGATAAAGGATTCATCCGTCCAAGCTTTTCGCCCTGGGGAGCTCCTGTCCTGTTTGTGAAAAAGAAAGATGGGTCTTTTCGAATGTGTATCGATTATCGTGAACTTAATAAGCTTACCATCAAGAATCGATATCCCCTACCACGAATCGATGATCTCTTTGATCAGCTGCAAGGTGCTACATGCTTTTCCAAGATCGATCTGCATTCTGGGTATCACCAGCTTCATGTTCTCAAAGAAGATATTCCCAAAACTGCATTCCGTACGAGATATGGACACCATGAGTTCACTGTCATGCCTTTTGGCTTGACGAATGCCCCGGCTATCTTCATAGACTTAATGAATTGGGTCTGTAAATCTTATTTAGATAAGTTCATCATTGTGTTCATCGACGACATTCTTGTTTATTCGAAGTCTCGAGCCGGTCACGAGCAACACCTTCGTTTGACATTAGAACTCCTGAAGAAGGAACAACTTTTTGCTAAGTTCTCCAAGTGCGAATTCTGGCTTAAAGAAGTTCAGTTTTTGGGTCGTATAGTCAACGAGTAGGGTATTCATGTGGATCCATACAAAATTGCTGCAATTAAGGATTGGAATACACTGACAACACTTACAGAAATTCGTTCTTTTCTTGGTCTCGCTGGATATTATCGTCGGTTTATTTCGAACTTCTCGAAGATTGTGGTTCCTCTCACTGCTTTGACTCAGAAGAATAAGCCTTTTGAGTGGGGACCCAAGCAAGAAGAAGCGTTTCAAACGCTGAAACAGAAGCTCTGTGATGCTCCTGTTCTATCTTTGCCTGAGGGAAATGATGATTTTGTTGTCTATTGTGACGCGTCGAATCTAGGCCTTGGTTGTGTTCTTATGCAATGAGGTAAAGTCATAGCTTATGCGTTAAGACAACTGAAAGTTCACGAGAAGAACTACACCACTCATGATCTTGAGTTAGGGGCTGTGGTTTTTGCCCTAAAAATCTGGAGACATTATCTTTATGGCATGAAGTGTGTGGTTTTCACAGACCACAAAAGTCTCCAACATATTCTCAATCAGAAGGAGTTGAACATGAGGCAACGACGTTGGGTTGAGCTCTTAAACGATTATGATTGCGAGATTCGCTACCATCCTGGTAAGGCGAATGTCGTAGCCGATGCGCTTAGTCGAAAGGAGCTAGTCAAGCTTCATTCTGTTCGAACACTATCTGATATTCAAACTCGTTTCGTTCAAGCTCAACAATCTTGTGTTTCACAAAATTTAATGGGTAAGGAATTACCGCATCAACTTAAGCTTAAACTCGAAGCGAAAGGCGATGGGTTACTCTACTTCAAGGATCATTTGTGGATTCCGAAACAAGACGATATTCGCACTTTAGTGATGGACGAATCTCATAAGTCTCGATATTCTATCCATCCTGGTGCTGATAAAATGTACAAGGATCTTCGTACTCAGTATTGGTGGCCTGGTATGAAGAAGGATATTGCCTTGTATGTATCAAAATGCCTAACTTATCTCAAAGTCAAGGATGAACATCAACGACCATCTGGTTTGCTTGTACAGCCAGAAATACCGGTTTGGAAGTGGGAGAACATTGCTATGGATCTCATCACTAAATTACCACGTACATCTAAAGGTCATGATGCTATATGGGTTGTTATCGATCGATTAACGAAGTCAACTCATTTTATTCCGTTTCGCGAGGATCTATCTGCAGATAAACTTGCCAAGATTTATGTTGATGAGATAGTATCTCGACATGGTGTTCCTTTGGATATCATTTCTGATCGTGATGCTCGATTTTCATCTCATTTTTGGAAGACCATGCAATCTGCTATGGGAACCCAACTAAATCTAAGCACTGCTTATCATCCCCAAATAGATGGACAATCTGAGAGGACGATTCAAACTTTGGAGGATATGCTTAGAGCATGAGTGATTGATTGTCACGGCCCCCGTCCCGGTTTTAATCGGTTCAGGAGCCGTGGGACAGAAACCCATGGTAATTATTATGTTGGCAGCGGAATTTTTTTTACAGGATCTTTTAAAACTTGAAAATGCCCAATTATTTTATTTCATAAGTTGGGACAAACCCCGTAATTTACAAGAGAAGAATTTCACGCGGAAATTCCCTGTTTCACAAAACATGTTTATTTATTTAACTGAGCCACCACTTCAAGCTTTATTAGTGCTCCGTAGCACTTTTCCTTGATTCACAGTAGGTCACCTGAAACATGTTTTAAAAATATTTTATCAGCGGGGAAATACTGGCGAGTCACTCAAATTTGATAAAACGACACATAGTTATAAATTACAGCATAAGAGCGATTACAATGGCTACTATCTTATTTTTATCTGTCGCCGTGTCACACCCTGGTGACGATGGTCATACCACTATTGGGTCCTGTCACCCAAGTAGTGATGATTATCACTGTTAGGTTTGTTTACCTAACCGTGAGAAATTAGTAATGTGCACAATACCCCATTAGCCAGTGATTCAAGATAACCACGACTTAATCCCTATAATTATAACTTTTGAAAATGATTTCAATATTGTAAAACATTGTTGATAAAAAGAGAATGACTCACATTGCAAGTTTAGTCGGGCAGAGTTTAGCCTACTGATAAGCCTGTTAACCTAATTAAATAACAATGCACACGAAAACTAGGTGAGTAACTTAATACAACTTTTACGACAACTCACGAGATCAAAACCTTCACGACGAATGACAAAGTATAGCCCAGATACGGGCAGCAATTAAACATCCATCGTATTGGTTTTTATCGATCGGACATTGAATCGTAGCAGTGATTGAGTTATTACCCTGTTATCGCATCAGAATGTCGGGATTTTGATTGTTTTGAACGAAACAGTGTATAACTATGTGTAGGAAACGGATTTTTACATCGAAACAACTGTGCCATGCAAGTGCCAAGGCCCTGTATTTATACTGAAAAACAGCCCCTGTCGCGTGGCGCGACGGTGCCCTTTCTAGGGTAGGGTAGCCTCGTGTCCACCTAGCCTGGGTGAGTCGACAGATCGATTAAATTCGAATTTTACAGCAAGTTATGAGGATAATCGTCAAGTAGGGGATAACCCCCTGAGTTTTAGGGGCCCTGATCCTAATTCCAACTGTTCTGAAAATTTTAGGGGTTATGCAATATTTCTTGGGGGTCTCAATTAGGGTTTTCTATTGGACAAAATAAAATAAGAAATAGAAATTTTAAATGAGATTTTTTACATCCTCCCTACCTTATTAAAATCTCGTCTTCGAGATTTACTGGAACAAGTAGGGATACTTTCGCTTCATCTCTGATTCCAGCTCCCAAGTGTACTCAGGTCCTCTCTTTGAATCCCACTTGACTTTGACCAGCACTAGTCGTTTGTGTTTGAGAAACTTGACCTTTCTGTCTTCTATCCGTAGAGGCTTCTCAACAAATTTTAACTTTTCATTTACCTCTACATCTTGAAGAGGTACTACCAGGGATTCGTCAGACAAACATTTCTTGAGGTTGGATACATGAAATACGTCATGTACCCCGACTAATTCTTCTGGTAGTTGTAAGTGATAAGCAACTGGTCCTATTCGCTGGATTATTGGGAATGGTCCTACGTACCATGGACTTAGCCTTCCCTTCTTCACGAACCGAACTACTTCTTTCCAAGAGAAACTTTCAAGAGTACCTTATCTCCGACTTGAAATTCCAGTGGCTTGCGTCGATTGTCTGCATAACTCTTCTGGCGATCTCGAGCAGTTTTCAGTCTTTCCTTGATTTGAGTGATCTTGTCGGTAGTTTCTTGTATGATTTCGGGACCTGATAATTGGCTTTCTCCTATTTCTGCCCAACAAACTGGAGTTCTGCACTTTCGTCCATACAGTGCTTCAAATGGGGCAGCTTCAATGCTTGAATGGTAACTGTTGTTATAGAAGAATTCAATTAAAGGTAGGTGGTCATCCCAGTTTCCACCAAAATCTATTAACATGCCCTGAGCATGTCTTCCAGGGTTTGGATTGTCCTTTCACTTTGTCCATCTGTTTGGGGATGGTAAGCTGTACTTAAATTTAATCGCGTCCCCATGGCTTCTTGGAAACTTGTCCAGAAATGTGAAGTGAAACGACTATCTCTATCTGATACAATGGAGAGTGGAACTCCATGTAAGGATACTACTTCGTCTACGTATAATTTTGCTAACCTTTCCATGCTAAAGGTTTCTTTCATGGGTAGAAAATGAGCTGATTTGGTTAATCGATCCACAATTACCCAAATCGCATCATTACCTTTTCTGGTTTTGGGCAACTTAGTAACAAAATCCATGGTTATTAGTTCCCATTTCCAAATAGGCATTTCTAATTGTTGGAGTAACCCTGAAGGTTTCTGGTGTTCTGCCTTAACTTGTGAACAAGTCAGACACTTAGATACATATCTAGCTATGTCCTTTTTCATTCCTATCCACCAGAAGTTATTTCTTAAATCTTGATACATCTTATTATTGCCAGGATGCATGGTATACCTAGATTTATGGGCTTCCTCTAAAATCTTATTTCTTAATTCTCCTTGCATAGGTACCCAAATCCTCTTCTTGTGGAATCTCCAAATTCCATCAGCTCCTTGCTCTAATTCCTTTATTCTTCCTTTCATTCCTTCAGCATCATCCTTGATTGCTGTGGCTTGAACATTTTTCAGTTGTTCCATTAAGTCTAATTGTAAACTTAATCTAAGAGCACAAACTCACTTTTGCTTTTCGTGATACTTACGACTTAAGGTATCTGCAACTATGTTTGCTTTTCCTTTGTGATATTGAATATCACAGTCGTAGTCACTTAGAATTTCCATCCATCTTCTTTGCCTCATATTCAATTCTTTTTGCCCAAATATGTATTTTTAACTCTTATGATCTGTATAGACAGTAAACTTACTTCCGTACAGGTAATGTCTCCAAATCTTGATGGCAAAAATTATGGCTCCTAATTCTAAGTCATGTGTCGTATGGTTTTCCTCGTGCTTCTTCAATTGCCTTGAAGCATACGCAATTACCTTCTTGCGTTGCATCAGCACACATCCTAATCCTAGCTTAGAAGCATCATAGTAAACTTCAAAATCTTCTGTCCCTTCTAGTAAGGCAAGAATTGGGGTGTTTGTTAACCTTTATTTTAAAATTCTAAAGGCTTCTTCTTGACTAGGTCCCCATTCAAACTTAACTGATTTACAGGTTAGCTTAGTTAATGGCACAGCTATCTTAGAGAAATCCTTAATAAAGCGCCTATAGTATCCAGCTAAGCCTAGAAAACTTCTAACTTCCGTAGCTGATTGCGGGACCTTCCATTTGGTGATTGCTTCTATCTTGGAGGGATCTACTTGAATATATTCGTGATTCACCATGTGTCCTAAAAATTGCACCTCCTGTAGCCAAAATTCACACTTCGAGAATTTGGCGTAAAGCTTTTCCTTTCTTAACAAAGTTAAGAGTGCATGTAAGTGCTGACAAAGCTCATCCTGACTTTTGGAATAAATAAGTATATCGTCAATGAAGACAATTACAAATTTATCCAAATACGGTTTACAGATTCTATTCATCATGTCCATGAATGCTGCCGGAGCATTTGTTAGTCCAAAAGGCATAACTGTAAACTCGTAGTGACCATACCTAGTCCTGAAAGCAGTTTTAGGTATGTCTTCTTCTTGTACCTTCAACTGATGGTATCCGGAGCGTAAATCTATCTTAGAAAAATATCTAGCTCCTTGAAGTTGATCGAAAAGATCATCAATCCTAGGTAATGGGTATCGATTCTTAATTGTAACCTTATTCAGTTCCCTATAATCGATACACATTCGCATCGAACCATCTTTTTTTTCACAAACAACACAGGCGCTCCCCAAGGGGATGAACTGGGTTGCATAAATCCTTTACTAAGCAATTCATCTAACTGCTTTTTCAATTCTAGCATTTCGGTGGGTGCTAACCGATAAGGTGCCTTAGCTATCGGTGTAGTTCCAGGAATTAGATGAATTCTAAATTCTACTTCCCTATCTGGTGGTAATCCTGGTAGTTCTTCTGGGAATACATCCGAGTATTCTGATACTACAAGAATTCCCTTAAGTTCCTTTCCCTTAGTGCTAATGATTACTGAAATCATATACACTATTCCTTGCTTTCGTTCATAACTAGCTACTTTCATTACTGAAATGAACTTCATTGGTTTACGCGGCTTATCCCCTGTAATCATAATTACTTCTCCTGTGGGTGCACGAATTTCTATGGAATTGTTATCACATAGGATTCAAGCATGGTTGGCTACTAACCAATCCATTCCTAACACAACATCAAATCCAGCTAAATTCATAGGTAAGAGGTTTGCAGAAAATTTATGACCTGAAAGTTCTATCTTTTCTTTTTGCAAAACCGTATCTATGTTAACAGAATTCCCGTCTACCGTTTCTACTGTAAAAACTTGCCTAAGTTTCGTTAAGGTTAGCTTAAGAGTTTGGCAGAATGAAGTATTTATAAAACTTTGGTTTGCACAAGAGTCAAATAATACTTTTGCATAAACGTCGTGAACTAGGAACGTACCAGCTATCACATCAGGGATTAGCTCTGCTTCTTGGGTAGTCAGCTAAAAGGCTCTTACGTTCTTCTTAGTAGTTCCTTCGGTAGGTTTGGCTTTGTTGTCAGCTGGTTTGACCAGTTTAGGGCAGTCTGGTCTAAAATGTCCAGCTTCTCCACAGTTGAAGCAAATTGTGGATTTCTTTCTTCTGCAGTCTTCTTCTTGATGCCCTGGAATTTTGCAGAAATTGCAATACCCTTTGCATCTTCCAAAATGCTTTCTTTTACAGGTACTGCAAAATGGAACAGTGGAAGATTGCCCGGTGCCCTTTTTCTTGAAATTACTATTATTACCCACACGGAATCCTTGGGTAATCTTGTGGGCCACTTCCTTCTTTCTATTTTCTTCTCGCGTACGTACCAGTCCGTCCGTTAAAGTGTTGGCTAATTCCACTGCATCGTCAATTGTGCGAGGTCTAGCAGCTTTAACGATATCACGGATTTTGCCAATCAAACCCCAAATATAGAGAGAAATAAGTACCGGTTCTGGTGAAGCCAGGGTAGGTACAACTCTAGCATATTCGAAGAATGTCGAAGTATACCCTCGACAGTCTACATCCACCATCCGGTGGTTCAGGAACTTATTTGCCATTTGTTCCTTTTCATATTCGGGACAGAATTTTCTTTCCACCAGACTTTTAAATTCTTCCCAATTCATGGCATAGGCCACATCGCTTCCCTTGGCTTGTAGTACCGTATTCCATCATTCTAGCGCCCCTTCTTTAAAAAGATGCGACACGTACATGACCTTGTCTTCCTCGGCACATTTACTTATTTTAATCACCGCCTCGGTTTTCTCCAACCAACGCATTGCAGCAGTCGCCCCTTCGTTGCCTGCAAATTCAACAGGTTTACAGGCAAGAAATTCCTTGTAAGTGCAACCAGGCGTTGCAGCTTTCATTCTTTTAAGGAATGGGGCTTGCATCCCATTATTATCATTATTATTAATGTTGCCGCCTCCATTTACGCTATTACTAAAGTTCTCTTCATGAGTACGTTTGCTAGGAATAATTGGTTGAGGTTCAACTGGATTTCGGGCAGCAGCAAGGATTGCTGGAATAGCATTAGCTATTCCTTGGGCAACGATATTTTCGATATCCTGCCTATTCAGAAATTGATCTCCATTGTTTTGCTCAGATTGGTTAACCTCGTTAACTGGTTCATTACTAGCGTGTTCCATCTGGTAATTAATATATATAAGTGATTAGCATAAAATAAATAACAACCAAACACAATAAACAATCGCACATAAACACGTATAGCCAAAATTGTCGACTTTGCGACGTTGATCTTTTTATATATTAGTATGCGTCCGTACACACCGGTTATCTTACAAAAGTTTTATTTTGAGTTATTTTACATAATTATATTATTATTATTATTATTTTATTATTATTAAACACACAACCACACAACCAACAACCACAGTTAGCTGACATCTCAGAAACGACGTTCCCTCTCATCGTATTTCCATGAGATTCTTTCTCCCACCTCCCTAATTCGGTTTCCTGGATCAATCAGCTCCTCGCCTTAATGACGGAGTTCAGCCAAGTTTTCTGCGCTCATAGGTGGGTTTGGTGCAGGCTCGGGGTCAAACTGTGGGAAAAAGGTATTAGGGTTATTTAAGAGATTCTGAAATTGCCAGTCGGTGGTCCACCATTCTTCCAGCTCTTCTGGTAGAGGTCGGGGGTGGATAATCAGATCTGGGATAGCAGGTTCCAGATTAACTGGAAGTTGTGCTTCCGATGGGTAATTGAAGAGGTTTTTATCGGCAGGTCCGATGAGGTCACTAAGTTCCAGTTTACGATCCAGCTCCTCCCATGATGGCATTTCCTGGGCTTGCCCTGAACTTTCCCCGATCTCTTTTCCTTTGCCTTTATCATTTGGATCCTCAGTCTTTATAACTTTCCGTGTTGCTGGTTTCTTACTGCGCACACGCCTCCAGCCCACGAATCTTCTTCTCCTTTTCGGTTTGGGTTTCTCCTGGGGTTGGGCTTGGAATTCCATAGGTTCATCAGTGTCGGCCCAATAACCGGAAAAGCCCTCGGAAATTTCCATGTCAGCAGAATGGATAGTGATATTCTGAAGAGCTTCAGGCAACTCATTCATGCTGTTAGCATATATGAAGAAACACATAAAAATTCTAAGTTAAAATTTTGTAAACCCATTTTCACATAATCACAGAATCAGAAAAATTAAGTATTTCTAAATACTTAATTGGCTTAAATCGGTGGCTCTGATACCACCTTTTTTGTCACGGCCCCCGTCCCGGTTTTAATCGGTTCAGGAGCCGTGGGACAGAAACCCGTGGTAATTATTATGTTGGTAGCAGAATTTTTTTTACAGGATCTTTTAAAACTTGAAAATGCCCAATTATTTTATTTCATAAGTTGGGACAAACCCCGTAATTTACAAGAGAGGAATTTCACGTGGAAATTCCCTGTTTCACAAAACATGTTTATTTATTTAACTGAGCCACCACTTCAAGCTTTATTAGTGCTCCGTAGCACTTTTCCTTGATTCACAGTAGGTCACCTGAAACATGTTTTAAAAATATTTTATCAGCGGGGAAATACTGGCGAGTCACTCAAATTTGATAAAACGATACATAGTTATAAATTACAGCATAAGAGCAATTACAATGGCTACTATCTTATTTTTATCTGGCGCCGTGTCACACCCTGGTGACGATGGTCTACCACTATTGGGTCCTGTCACCCAAGTAGTGATGATTATCACTGTTAGGTTTGTTTACCTAACCGTGAGAAATTAGTAATGTGCACAATACCCCATTAGCCAGTGATTCAAGATAACCACGACTTAATCCCTATAATTATAACTTTTGAAAATGATTTGAATATTGTAAAACATTGTTGATAAAAAGAGAATGACTCACATTGCAAGTTTAGTCGGGCAGAGTTTAGCCTACTGATAAGCCTGTTAACCTAATTAAATAACAATGCATACGAAAACTAGGTCAGTAACTTAATACAACTTTTACGACAACTCACGAGATCAAAACCTTCACGACGAATGACAAAGTATAGCCCAGATACGGGCATCACTTAAACATCCATCGGATTGGTTTTTATCGATAGGACATTGAATCGTAGCAGTGATCGAGTTATTACCCTGTTATCGCATCAGAATGTCGGGATTTTGATTGTTTTGAACGAAACAGTGTATAACTAAGTGTAGGAAACGAATTTTTACGTCGAAAAAACTGTGCCATGCAAGTTCCAAGGCCCTGTATTTATACTGAAAAACAGCCCCTGTCGCGTGGCGCGACAGGCTGTCGCGTGGCGCGACGGCGCCCTTTCTAGGGTAGGGTAGCCTCGTGTCCACCTAGCCTGGGTGAGTCGACAGATCGATTAAATTCGAATTTTACAGCAAGTTATGAGGATAATCGTCAAGTAGGGGATACCCCCCCCCCCTGAGTTTTAGGGGCCCTGATCCTAATTCCAACTGTTCTGAAAATTTTAGGGGTTATGCAATATTTCTTGGGGGTCTCAATTAGGGTTTCCTATTGGACAAAATAAAATAAGAAATAGAAATTTTAAATGAGAGTTGTTACATAGACTTTGGTGGTAATTGGGATTCTCATCTTCCATTGATCGAGTTCTTTTACAACAATAGTTATCATACTAGTATCAATATGGCACCATTCGAAGCTCTCTACGGTCGAAAATGTCGTTCACCTGTCTGTTGGAATGAGATCGGTGAAGCTCAGCTTACTGGACTTGAGCTCATTCTGGAAACAACAGACAAAATCAAGAAAATTCACGATAATCTTGTGACAGCTAGAAGCCTTCAAAAGAGTTATGCGGATATGCGACGCAAGCCCTTAGAATTTCAAGTCGGAGACCGTGTCCTACTCAAGGTGTCTCCTTGGAAGGGAGTGGTGAGATTTGGAAAGAAAGGAAAACTTGCACCTCGATATGTTGGACCATTTAAGATTGTTGAAAGAATTAGAAAGGTTGCCTATCGACTGGAGCTACCTCCAGAGCTTGGAAATATTCATCTGACTTTCCACGTATCCAATTTGCGAAAGTGTTTCACTGATGCTGATCTTCACATTCCACTCGACGAGATTCAAGTTGATGAAACGTTGCACTTTGTCGAGAAACCTGTGGAGATAATGGACCATGCAGTCAAACAATTGAAGAACAAACGGATTCGATTGGTCAAGGTTCGCTGGGAGTCCAAACGTGGCCCAAAGTTTACTTGGGAATGTGAGGATCAGATGAAGGCGAAATATCCGCATTTGTTTTCACAAGCTTCCTCTAGTAAAAATTTCGGGACGAAATTTCCTAAAGTAAGGGAGATTGTGACAACTGTGCTCTGTAATCGATGTATAATGTAAAACAATGTTGATTATCAACAAAACAATGTGTTTTGGTGTTATTATATATGTTTTGGTGTTATTATGTGTGTATTTGTGTTTGATGATTTTACGATTTGATTCGATTCCAATTTCAAGCTTTAAATCGCTTTCTAGAAGGTTATACACAAACTGGTGCGTAAACGTAATCAGTTTAATGCGACAAACACTCCGGAATAGTGAAATAGGCTTAATATACCTTAAATAACCTTTACATAACTTAGAAATAAGTTTTGGATGGTTTGGTGTGTTGAAATCAAGTTTGTTCGATCGCAGGGACTATTTGTGTCAAACTGTGAAACTATACCGATTTGTGTAGTAACGAACATTCCGGAACTTGATCATAAGTTAAACATACCATAAATATCCTTTACATAGCTTAGAAATAGGCTTTGAGGTGTTCGGTTTGCTAAAATAAACTTTTTGGTCAAAATGGGACTAAAAGCGTCAGAAAGTGCATAAGTTTGCATTTTCGCGCATATCTTACGTTCTGAATATATCCGGGCATCCAAAAATTTATGTGATCAATAAAATATTTTATTTTAGTGACTGGCAAGATAAAATTGCATTCGTCGCGCAATTTGGATCGTTTTTGCGTTCGTTACGACTTCCGTCGTAATTACCCGAATAACGCAACCGTATGACTAAACAAACCGACATCTGAGATATTTTTGAGCACATTTCAAGTTCCCTATACTTTAACATCATTTTAGAGCCTTGAAATGAGGTTAACGGGGCTTAAATGTGTCAAAAATGCATCAAAATACAAGTTTCTGGGCTGCAGGGACTAGTTTTGTCAATCTGCCAAAGATGTTCTGGCGGGCCGTGTAAGCTGGGAGCTATTCCTACGCGGGGCACGATAGACTTGCAGGTAGAAATATTGCACCTGGTCATTTGGGCTTGTTTTGATGGTTTTTAACCACTGATTTGGGATACTTTGGGCTAGATTTTGATGGTTTTAAGTGTTCCCATGGTTTTGAAAACCTTGTGCCCAAGTGTAAGGCCAAGATCGAAACACGAAATGCGAGAAACGATCCTAACGGTTTACCAAAATCTATATAAATCCACCATTTCATTTCATTTCTGCACACTTTGATCTGATTTTACTCTAAGTTGGAGTGCATACTTCATACCTGAATAATCTTTAGATCAAAACTTCCTAGCTTGGACCCTTTGTAAGTTCCTTTCGTTCTTTTATGTGTTTTCAAGCACGAAAGTCAAACAGTATTTGACTTTCTGCTTTGACCAAGTTATGGTCAACACAAAGTTCGTTTGAACTTTGCAACGTGAGCGTAATCACGATGGTTATAGTCCCATGTGACTATACCTACTGATTACCACGTTGACTAGGCATAGTGACGAGTCGTAGTTTCGGTCAAAATGCGCATTTATGCGTATTTTGCAACCAAACTACTCTTGGGTATCAAAACACTTTGTTTTTATATCAAAACCTGCTTTCTAACTTAACTAAACATGTTTTAACATGTTTAGCTCGTCACTTTTAGTTTAGTGTTTGTGTAGAGTCGTAAGTCAAGAGGACTAAACACCCGCTTAGACTTTTGCACTAGTTTAAGTAGGATCCGACCAAGCATGATTAGTGACCATAGTTGTATAGGGAATAACCTTCTGAGGTTATACCTTATGGTCACTAAGTTTAAGTAGTTGTATGATAGGTAGTTTATATGCCTTAGGAAAATGACCAAAACACCCTTTTCATGCATAATTGGATTTTAAGCATATGTAACTTAAACTTTTGTCACTTAACTGATTATGCAACATGTTTAGGCATATAATACTTGTCATAGGACTAGTTAGACGTCTCGAACGCGCGTTTGCGCGAACGACGCGTTAAAGTAGCGTAAGCTACCTTAATGAGTCGTAACGGGTCGAAAGCACTTAGGATATGTTTCGATTTAGAATGTAGGTTTGTTAAACCATATCATATAGGTTCCAATACTCATTTGGTTTACGAAACCTCATTCTGTCCGATCTTCCGATTTAGGTGTCGATTTATTTATCTAGTGATTCGATTACTAGGTGCTACTTGAATTTCCTTGGTTTGCCTGAGCTTGTTGAGTTCTTTAGATTGAGGATACTTTGCACTTCGATGTGAGTACATAGTTCCCCTATTTTACTGTTTTCAATTGTTTTGGGGTGATTCATATGTGTTAAATGATTTCGAGGTTTAAACGATGGTTTCAAAAACAATTAAAATGGTTTATATTAAACTAATAACGATTTCGATAATGTGAACAAACTTGTTGGTTGTAGTTACATAACGAATAACATTCATTAACATTGATCAAGCCGACTAGTATTAGGTTTTGGTACCATAGGATCTAACAAATCCCGTTATCAGACTGCACCCATGGTTATGTGTGGGGGTTGTGTGGGTAACGACTGAATCTGTGATTGTTAACTTACCCTTTGGTGGTTTGTTAATTCGAGTTGTACGAGGGACGAGTTGTTAACTTACCCTTTGGTGGTTTGTTAATTAACGAGGCGACTAAAAGTAGTTTTCACAATTAAAATAAGAACGATTTTGGGACGAGTTAAACGATTTGAAACGATTGGTACAAGTTAAACGATTTGAACAAACGATTGGTTTTGGGTAGTGATTAGGTAATGGGACGGGCGTAATATGATAAAAGCATGGTAGATACGCCGCTGGTACTTCTTATATATAAGTGTTTTTATCATATTACATTGCGTGTCATTATTTAGTTCACTTGGGCAAACGATTTTGGAATGATGTCACATAACGATGTTTTCTAAATGATATAAACCATACGAGTTTTGTTAACGAGTTTTTACAAGGTGTTTTTACAATCTGGATTATTTAAACAAATGTTTTTAGGTTAAGAATCATGGCTACGAGATTTTATAAACCATAACCATCTTGATTTGAGTTGGATAATTATGTTGTAATACTATACACTTTTCAAAACAAGGTTTTTAACAAGGTATTGCAACATGTAAACGAGCCATGAATTCGATACTCTCATAAAACCTATGTACTCGCCAGCATTTCTTTGCTGACTTTGTTTTACATATGTTTCAGGTGGTGATTGAATGATGTTGATTGCTAGGATGCATGTTCACATAGGATCTGGACGAGGCCTTAGTGACATAATAACAATGATAGTTGATATGTAACTTGTTTGTTTGTGTTAAGACAATGTAAATTACTTAATGGATCAATAAAACGAAACTTTTTGTATCCATGGTTGTGAAACAATGATTCTGCCACGACATTCACCGACGTTTCCGCCACGGTTTCGTTGTTTTAACGCTATCGGGGTGTGACAAGATAGACAAAAGTCTTATGCGGATCGGTGAAGGTGACCAATTGAGTTTCAAGTGGGAGATTATGTGTTGTTAAAAGTCTCTCCATGGAAAGGAATAATTCGTATTCATAAACGCGGAAAGTTTGGTCCTCGATACATCGGACCATTCAAAATACTCGCTTGGGTCGGGACAGTGGCATATAAGTTAGAATTACCACCCGCATTGGATGGAATTCATAACACTTTTCATATGTCGCAACTGCGGAAGTGCCTTGCGGACGAAACAACATACGTGCCTTTGGATGATATTGAAGTGGATGAGAAGTTAAATTATGTTGAAAAGCCCGTTGCAATAAAAGATTTTAAAGTGAAGCAACTCCGCAACAAATCCGTTCGACAAGTGTTGGTCCAATGGCAACACCGAAATGGATCGGATCTTACGTGGGAAGCGGAGGATGACATGCGAAAGCACTACCCGAGATTATTTGGTACGTATTCAGGTTTCATGGACGAAACCTTCTTTAAGGGGGGTAGACTTGTAACACCCCAAATTTCGTATGTCATAGTATAATAATTTAATCGTGATGCTCTAATAATAAGGAATGGTAAATATAGATCTTTACCATTTTGAAAGTTTTATAAAGAATAGTAAGTTTAAAACCCTTTTAAGTAAATGAAGTTAACCAAAGGAAAGTAACCAGGTTAGTATGGAAATTACAAATATGAGCATACTCTAAAAGATGAAGGGCTTAATATGTTAATAAGGGATAAAGTTTGATAAAAAAATAGCCAGCGTTTTCCCCTGGGCATGGGCGATCGAGAGAAATAAAGGGCAGGGGAAAAAATTTTCTTCTCAAAACCTAGCAAGGAAAATCATCAAATCAAGAGGCTTAGGGGTCGAAATTGCTATGCATGAGTTAGGAATTATAATCACCCAAGTGTTCATGACATCAAGCAAGTTTAATTTCGTGTTTTTATGAAATTTTATTAAGTCGGTTATGTGAAATTTATGATTTTTGTATGAAATCGAACCTAAATGTTAGATGATATGAACAAATAGGGGTTATATTATGTGCCATTTTGATTGTATTGGTAGTTTGGGGTAAAATCCACTTGAAATTGTAAGATAAAGAAATTTAATGAAGTTATGGATGAATTGTGTGATGTTGATGTTAAACTCATGTTATAGAAGGTGTCTAGATGGGCAATTTGATATGAATCATATGTAGTATGGTTATGATATTGATTGTGAAAGATTAGGTTAACCCATTGAAGAATTTAGGATGAATATGCTATAATTACTTGTACATCATGCTTCATAGATAGTACGCATGCTATGTGTTCGATGAAATGTCTAAGAATGATTTAGTTGAAATTTGACATGAATTCTTGATTTAATGGTGATGTAAATGAAAATGGATATGTGTATAATTATGTTAAGTCATGACGAATAAATCAAAATACATATGTGAAGTAATGTTTATAAAACCTAAAAGTAAGAAGTTATAACGTATAGGCTTGAAGAAAGAAGAAGGCATATGTCACTTGAAGTCGCAAGCATCGCAAGATCATGGTAAGTTCATATGAACTTAATTCTCCTTTCACGTAGATTTAAGAATGATAGTTTGGTAACTAAAAACATTAGTGTTGAGTGTATGTTCGTTCATGGTAAAATTTGTGATATGTTGTAAGTTGGAAAACGGATAAGTACTACAATAGTATCGGATGTATAATGACCACTCAAGTGGGTCAAGATAGTTTGGAAAGTAGGACGTGTAATGGTTAGGAAATGACTTGTTGATAACGGGTCAAAAGGATGGAAGTATGTCAAAATTTATGGTATGTATGGATCCATTACGGATGGGTCGGAAGGTCTATATGTTGAACGTTTCCGAAAGGAATGTAGAAGAGGATAGAGAAAGCTATGTTAGAATAAAAAGAATGAATTGAAATATGGTTGATGACAAAAGGACAATTTTATTGTTAATGGATCGAATAATGTATGTCGAACTAATGAATATTTGGTGTTGTAAATGATAGGTAAATCTCATGTTTGATGATGGCGAGCTTGGAACGAACACGCAACATTTTGTGCCCCTTTTTGCGCTTCCGGTTAATGTCTTCCTTTGTCAATGGGTCAAAAACACTTGTATAATGTAAATATTAATTTTATTACTAGGATGTTCGTAAGTAGTTTGGATTTAAATCTTCTTTTGGGTAGTTCGGACAAAGCACTTGTGATGAACCTTGTATGGTCACAACTTTTATATCTTTTGAAAAGTACCGTAGATTTTATTTTGAATGATGTTTGTTAAAAGCAGAGAATTGTTTAATGTACGAACGGGTTATGCCCAAATTTTGTTAAAGATTTGTATGTCATTATTATATTTTCGAATATGAAAAAGTGGGTGTGACAGTTGACATTTAGGAGATATACAGTATAGAAGATTATATGCGGATTAGACACAAAAAAGTAACACTAAAAAATTGGCTACAATTTAAGGAACGTGTTTAGTGTCGGCATCAGATTCCTGATTGATGGAGAAAGGTTTGGTGGCAAGAAAAGCTGCTTCCAGGAGGTTGTTAAGTATGTTTTCGCTCGACGATTCCATTCTTGGGTGGTTGGTTTGGCCCTTGTTCCTGTAACTCGAATCCTAGCCCGGTATATCCCATTTTAGTTTTACACCATTGTGAATCTTACGCATTTTTTACTCTCTGATCGAGGTTCTCGGCATTGAAAAATCTTCGTAAAGTAAATCACACGTGTATATGTTGATATTTAAGAGATACACAGTCAAGAAAATCAAGAGCAATGGTGATATATATGCGGATTAGACACCAAAAAATAAACACTAAAAAATGGCTACAATTTAAGGAATGTGTTTAGTGACGGTATCAGATTCCTAATTGATGGAGAAAGGTTTGGTGGCAAGAAAAGCTGCATCTAGGAGGTTGTCAAGTGTTTTTGCTCGACGATTCCATTCTTGGGTGGTTGGTTTGGCCCTTGTTCCTGTAACTCAAATCATAGTCTAGTATATCCCATTTTAGTTTTACACCATTGTGAACCTTACGGCTTTTTTACTCTCTGATAGAGGTTCTCGGCATTGAAAAATCTTCGTAAACTAAATCACACGTGTATATGTTGACATTTAAAAGATATACAGTCAAAAAAATCAAGAGCAATGGTGATATATAAGCGGATTAGACACCAAAAAATAAACACTCAAAAAATAGCTACAATTTAAGGAATGTGTTTAGTGACGACATCAGATTCCTAATTGATGGATAAAGGTTTGGTGGCAAGAAAAGCTGCTTCCCGGAGGTTGTCAAGTGTTTTCGCTTGACGATTCCATTTTTGGGTGGTTGGTTTGGCTCTTGTTCCTGTAACTCGAATCTTAGCCCGGTATATCCCATTTTAGTTTTACACCATTATGAACCTTATACCTTTTTTACTCGCTGATCGAGGTTCTCGACATTGAAAAATCTTCATAAACTAAATCACACGTGTATATGTTGACATTTAAGATATATACAGTCAAGAAAATCAAGAGCAATGGTGATATGTATGCGGATTAGAAACAAAAAAATAAACACTCAAAAAATGGCTAAAATTTAAGGAATGTGTTTAGTGACAACATCAGATTCCTAATTGATGGAGAAAGGTCTGGTGGTAAGAAAAGCTGCTTCCAGGAGGTTGTCAAGTATTTTCACTCGATGATTCCATTCTTGGGTGCTTGGTTTGGCCCTTGTTCCTGTAACTCGAATCCTAGCCCGTATATCCCATTTTAGTTTGTGAATCTTACGCCTTTTTTACTCTCTGATCGAGGTTCTCGGCATTGAAAAATCCTTGTAAACTAAATCACACGTGTATATATTGACATTTAAGAGATATACAGTCAAGAAAATCAAGAGCAATGGTGATATATATGCGGATTTGACACCAAAAAATAAACACTAAAAAATGGCTACAATTTAAGGAATGCGTTTAGTGACGACATCAGTTTCCCAATTGATGGAGAAAGGTCTGTTGGCAAGAAAAGCTGCTTCCAGGAGGTTGTCAAGTGTTTTCGCTCGACGATTCCATTCTTTGTTGGTCGGTTTGGCCCTTGTTCCTGTAACTCGAATACTAGCCCAGTATATCCCATTTTAGTTTTACACCACTGTGAACCTTACGCCTTTTTACTCTCTGATTGAGGTTCTCGGCATTGAAAATTTTTCCTAAACTAAATCACACGTGTATACGTTGACATTTAAGAGATATACAGTCAAGAAAATCAAGAGCAATGGTGATATATATGCGTATTAGACACCAAAAAATAAACACTAAAAAAATGGCTACAATTTAAGGAATGTGTTTAGTGACGGCATCAGATTCCTAATTGATGGAGAAAGGTCTGGTGGCAAGAAAAGCTGCTTCCAGGAGGTTGTCAAGTGTTTTCGCTCGACGATTCCATTCTTGTGTGGTTGGTTTGGCCCTTGTTCTTGATGCGTGTGTAGCGTTATACGTTTTATTGTATATTTTTAGCCCGTTTTAACACTTTAGTCAAGTTTTAAATTTATAAAACACGATATTTTACTAACACTAAACACACATATGGGCAAGGCACCCACCGTGAGCGTAGTATAGCATTGGTAAGATACCGAGGTCGTCCAAGGACATAAGAGCTTTTAATACCGGTTTATCCACAACGTCTAATCAAATCAAAATTTTGGAAAAATGTTTTAAACATGAAAATAAAAACTTAAAATGCTGAAAAATAAAAATAAAATAAAAACAGATCGACAAGATGAATCACTTGGATCCGACTCGCCTTTATTGTAACCTTTGATTATTTCCACACTTTTGCACTTTTTAAGAGATTATCTTAGTTATAGTAGTAGGCCCCTCTTTTGAAGGTGACGTTACCCTCAACCCAGTAGTTTGAGTCAGCAAGGATACAATCCTAAAGGGTTGGATTATTAAAAGATAATTAATTAAGTTATTAATGCGTAATGCGGTAGGCCCCTCTTTTGAAGGTGACGTTACCCTCGGCTATGTAGTTTGAGTCAGCAGGGATACAATCCTAAGTAGCCGGGTTAATGTTTTAATTGTAGTTTACATATGAGGGGATCAAGAAATTCGCACCCCCGCCATCCAATACCTGTGGGTATTGAAGGAGGTCCTACTATGCTTGACCCAGGTCCTTGCAGGATCTATACACTGAACAAGGCAAGAACCTTACCAAACCATTCCCTTAACCCCCGACCAGGTAGCCAACATATCTCTATATAGACCGTAGAGATATGAATGGTGTAAATCTTTTATTTTATATAGGCAGTAAAATAACGTCAAGACACCACGGACAAATGATAAGGAAGTTTCACCTTCAACATAAGAAATTAGTTATTAAAGTCATTAATACATAACCAAATAAAAAGTGCAAAAAGATTAAAAATAAAAAAGTATTACACTAAATGCTTCTCTTCACCAAGTGATGTAAGAGACTTAGGCAAACATGGCCTTTGATTGTCAAGAACTCTTACTATCAATCTTGGATCCCGAGACTACTACACACACTCTATGATGGATGATGGATGATGGTGGTGGATGTGGGTTGTGATGGTGGTGGAGGGTGGGTGAAGTGTGAGAGAGGTGGTTTGCCAAGGGATGCCTTTGAAGTGAACCAATCACCTCTATTTATAGCCTGCACAGAAGCCCGAACACGGCCCTGTGTCCATCCACTTTCTCTTTCTTCATTAATTGCAGTTTGTCTGCATTAGTTGACCACGCCCCCGTGTCCGCTGGGCACGGCCCCGTGTGCAGAAGCGTATCTGTACTATCAAGATTTGCTTGGATTCTGCGAATCTTAGCGTTGCCCACGGCCCCGTGTCCGCTGGGCATGCCCCCGTGTTGGGAAATAGAAGCTTCTACAACTTTGTCTTTTCTGCAGACACTTGGGCATGCCCCCGTGTTCAATGAGCACGGGGCGTGTTCAGCCCTCTGATCTCTTGTTTTTGCTTGGGAAGATGCTGTCGAGGGGTCGAGCATGCCATTTTTATTCCTTTTCTTGTATTATTGTTAGAATTGGCTGCATTTTTGCTTCTTTTGTTCATTTAAGCTCATTTAACCCTGAAAATACAAAAGGAAGACAAAAGCACACTTTTTCCAACATTAGTACTAAAAAAAGGGTTAGTTTTATGCCTCATTTGATGTAATTTATATGTTGCATTTTACACACATCAAATACCCCCACACTTGAATCTTTGCTTGTCCTCAAGCAAAACTCTTTATAATGTGGCTTACACTCCCAAATGGAATGGGTTGAAGAGAAGGTTTTGGGCTTGTCTTGAGTGTCGGGATTCCAAGATTTTTATTAGGTTTTATTTTTATTTTATTTACAATCCTATTCGTTATGATTTATTTAGAACACATAAGAGAAATTACTTATTTGGGCATAACATGCCTCTTTAAAATTCCATTTATATACAAGTTCACAAACCTCACGGGAGATCACTCAACACTCGGCCGAAGATGTATTTTTGTGAAACACTCGGGACCGCCATGGAACCTACTTCTACCATATGCTTGCCAAGCAATCAATCCTCCTCCTTTTTAACTATACACCTTTGTAAATATCAAGAGGACTTTGGGGAAGGGTTAGGCTTGGGTTAAAGGTATGTGGTTTTGGGTTAGTGGTTAGTAGAAAAGGGCGAAAAGCGTAAAAAGCGTCGGTTTTCGTAAAATTTGTATTTTTGTGACTTTTTATTCTAATGAAACATTTTTCAAACAAAGTTCTTTTTGATGAACTTGTTTGTTTATTGCTTGACTTCATCATCATTTTTTTTTATAAAGAATGTCACATGAAAGCCGAGCTTTTTACTAAAATAAAGGGTTTAAAATGAAAAAGGGTTTTGGTGGGTAAAAGGGTGTTTGTTTTGTGGGTTTAGAAATGAAAATGTTTAGGCTCAAAGGGGTTAACTAGGGGGATTTTGGGTAGGTGGTAAAAAAAAAGAAAATAATGGTGTTGAAAGAAAAAGGGTTAGTCCTAATGCCTTTATCATTTACTTACTTGGGTTTAAGTTGGTAAGGACCGGGAATGTATCATCATGGCAAGTTCTAGAGTTGTAAGAAACCAAGCGGCTATTCACACAAGAAATGAAAGATGAGCATTTAGTTTAAAGATGTGTATTTGTATGCTCAATAAAGGGTCAAAACTCACTTTTTGTGGGAATGGGTTTTTTAAAGTGATCAAGTATATATAATCAAATTTTAACTAGATTTGTCATGCCGTTTCATAATTTTCTAATGATGGTTCTTTTTATCACGACGCTATCGGTTGTAAATTTGTAAAAACATAAGCTTTTTAGGACTTGTTATTCCCAAATTAAACCAAGACAAGTAAAAAAAATGAAAAGTGTTTGAAAAAATTTGGGGTGTTTAGCGGTTCCAATAGAGTTTTGTGTAAGGCTTGTAATCAGGACTTGCAAAAATTCAAGGTTTTAGCATCCCCCCCCCCCCACAATTAAATTACACATTGTCCTCAATGTGTCCCAAAAATAAGTTTTTAGATTGATTGAATGTGTAAAAGGTGCGTTAAAACAAAATTTTATGTTACTGGGCATCTGGGCACGGCCCCGTGTCAGATAACCACGACCCTGTGGTCAGATTGCCAGTAACGAGGACTTACAGAAGGTGGACACGGGGGCGTGTCTGGTGAACACGACCCCGTGTTGAACAAAAGTCTGCAAAATTTTGACAATCAGCAGGTCTGGGCGATGGGCACGGGAGCGTGTCGGCTGAGCACGACCCCGTGTGGATAAACTGCAAAAATATAAAACAGGTTTCTGCCTTCGATTTTGCTTCCCTGGCTTTATTAGCGCTAATATCT